>JARHVA010000430.1:4015000-4025000 GCA_037957365.1 Torreya grandis
TGATTATATGGGTTGATTATGTAAGTTAATTATATTCAACTTCACTTAAAGCTAAATCTTATTAAATATATACAAAGCTAAATCTTATTATATATATACAACTATTGTGAAAAAAATTGAAATTTTGAAAAATAATTTTTTTTATAGATTTAAAAGCCTCTTTTCAAAATTTATCATAATATATAAAAAATATATTACATATTTTATTTATTTATATTTTAATATACGATGACATTTTATCTTGGTTTAGAAAGGAAGTCATAATTAGAATCCATAAACACAAAGAAAGTGTCTTTGTAATACCATGATTTTAGTTTATTTGCAAAACTTTTCCTAAATTATTTTATTATAAAACTTGTTATAATAAAATTTTAATAAAAAAATTATTGTGTTTTTTAAAGACTTAGCCACATTATTTTTCAAATGTCATGATAAGATTTTAATAAAACTTTTATTACGCTTTCCAAAGACTTGCCACACATTAGCTTTCAATGTGCGTGAAAGATAAAGACTAAGTGCTTATAACATTTAACTTCTATCTCTTTATTAATCTTTATTAATTATTTTTCTAGATTATTAAATTAAGTTTTTTAATAGATTATGATTATATATATAAGTTTTAAAAAAAAATTGTGTGAATATATTTATATCTATTCATATTTTATTATTTCTTATGAATAAAAAAATATTATAGATTATTTTTTTCTCTAATAAAAGATCATAAAAATTAACTTCAAACATTAATCAAAACACATGTAAAATCTCTAAAATATTTATCATGTTATATTTTCTATACTTTAATTCATTTATTTTAAAAAAAAAATAAACCAAACAAATTTAACTTTTTAAAATAGTTTTAAGTATCTTAAATGACTATATATAATTACACTAATGAAAATAATTGTTATAATCTAAATACTATATATTATATACAATAAAATATCATATAATCATATTTTTATATATAATATATACAACTTAAAATTAAACATATTGAAAAAATTAATAAAATAGAATTTAACATATTTTATTTAATCTATTTAAATTTTACATTTAAATATCCCTAATAAAATGTAACTTTTATAGTATAAATATACATTCAAATTTTCATTTTCTAATTTATATTTTTTATTAAATATGATTAAATCTATTGAATTAAAATTAAATAAATAATTTTCTAATTTTTAATAATTATGAAATCATTTATTAATAATATATGGATAAATTAATTATGTAAATTAATCATGTTCAATTTCATTTAATATCAAAACTTAATGGATATATAAAACAAATTATAATTATGTACAATATATTCGACAAATATATCTGAAACTTATTAACTATACATTTAATAATTAAGAAAAAATCTAAACTCTATATATATCTCAAACTAATTTATAAATTAATAAATAAAAATAAACATTCAAATCCATTAAATATTATATGTTCAAATAAAATAAAACTATCATTTAATTTCTTTCTCGTTTTCTTATTGTAAATATATTATCTATTTTAATACCACTCCATATTCCTAAAAATCACATGTCAAATCATTCAACAAACTTCCATTTTGTTTTGTTCCTTGTGTGAAGGTTTAAGAATTTTTGGAAAAAGAAGTTTCTTGATTTACGAGCTTATTTAAAAAATCTACCATAATATATAAAATAACATACTCCATATTTTGCTTATTCATAGTATCAAATGTGATGATATTTCATCTTGGTTTAGGGACTATGCCGTATTTAGGGTCCATAACATTAAAGAAAGAGAGACGGGTAATTAAAAACTATTATTAATTTCATAATAACAAGTGTAATAATATTTGTATTTATTTTTATAATTGAAATATTGAAATAAAGTTATTTATATTATAAAAGAGATATATTTTATTAAATAAGTATTTTTTATTTTTCATCTAATTAATTTTTAATTAGTTAAAACAATCAAATATATTAATTACACATATATAATTATATAATATATTGTAATATTAATATATTTTAATATTATATATAATTTATAATATTAATAATAATATATATTATTATAAATATTAATAAATATTTAATTATTTATTATAATATTATGTATTATATATAATATATTTTTATAACAAAATTATATAGAGGAAGGGGTTTGTATATGTATCTTCATGAATTTTTTCGATTTTATTTTATGAAATATTTTGTCATTATATTTTACCATCATCATTTATACACCTTAAAATATTTCATCATTTTAAAATTTTGTATGATTTTGGACTTTCTATGTTTTGTATGCTATTGTTCATATTTATTGTAAAATATAACATCTCATTCTTTAAACATCTCATTAATCTATGAAAAACAGATATCATCATTTTCCACCATTACTTCTATCAAAAATATTAAATTATTGTTATTTGAAATTTTGTTCACAAAAAATAATATAAATAAATATCGATAAATTTCAAATAACACATGAATAACGATTTATACTCTTACATTTCACAAAAATCTACTTTACCAAAACAAAAATTTACATCCCTACAATCATTCTCTATATATAAAATCATTTAACACACTTTACTTTTGTTTGCTACTTTATGTGAAAGGACACACTTTGATACTTTTGTTTGCTTCATAATATTTCCGTCCTAAAAGTATCAAAGTCTGCTGTGGGTGTGACGAGGGAAGTGTGTGGTTGCAGAATCGCCACTTTGCCATTGCCAAATACCACAGACAGATTTCGAGATAAACATGACAGATAGCTCTGATCCAAAAGATGATGCACACAATGCGGGGTAGTGGATGTTCCAGGCGGTGAAATCCTTGACGTCAGTGGGCACTCAAGCTTTGGACGCCATCAGCTCCATCGACTTCACCCCCGACGGCTCACTCTTCGCAACCGGCGGCATTGCCAAAAAGATCCGCATTTATGGCCTGGCCGACAAGGAAGTTGCCGGGTCGAAGAAGCGGAAATGCCCCATGGAAAAAGGTGCGCACAATAAAGACAATGTGGGGCAGTGGATGTTCCAGGCAGTGAAATCGTTGACGTCAGCGGGCATTCAAGTTTCAGATGCCATCAGCTCCATCGATTTCACTCCGATGGTTCACTTTTTGCAATTGGTGGCATCGCCAAAAAGATTCACATTTATGGCTTTGATAATGGCTTGATTGAGAAGGCAAAGCTTCTTTAAATAGGTTATTATTTTTATTAATATAAAATGAAGCGTTTTAATAATAAAATAATTGTTCTCTTAAAAGGTAAAGCTTGTTTAAATAAGTTATTTTAAAATTTGTGAGAATTGATTTTTAATTTTATAATTATAAAATTCAAGATGATTAATTTTAAATGTAAAGATTATATAATTAAAAGAACTCATATATAGTTAATATTTAACTTATGATTTGTTTATTACAATTAAATTTTTAATATAAGATTTTTTCATTCAAATTTAAGATCAAAATTTATTTGGAGGTTTTATATTTTGGAGCACGAATACTAACTTTATAAAATCTAGCTCATTGTTATTTATTTTACATTGTGATTGTAAATCAAACACTTTTTATTATCATAAATCATCTATATATATTTGAAGGAATATATATTAAATTAAAAAAGAAATAGTACAAACTATTCACAAAAAATAGGTGGTATGAGAGTACGCCACATACCACAGACACACTAAACATGTAAAATATGTTTAGGAAAATAATAGTAAAAAAACTGTTACAACAGTAAGCATGAATTTACATTGAGAGAATAAGCAGTGATAGAAAAAAGACTAGAGTTAGGTGGTCCTTATCATCAAGATTTTCTTTACCAACATTAGGGAGGCCTTCCCCCACAAGAATAGGGTCCCAACATCATTACCATTGTTTAATCCTCTTTTTTCTTCTTCCATAGTGTCTAACTCTACACAAGTAGGAGAAATAGCCAAGGCTAGATGAGGGAACTTATCAGCACAAGGTAACAAAACCTTGCCATCCCAGGGTGTCAACAACGACACACTCTAACTCCCACATTAAACAAGTAGAAGATGTGGGGGTGATCCCCAACCACCCCATTAAGTAGGTGGAGGCAAGAATCAATGCAATGTAAACCACCCCAAATGACTAAAATGATGGGAAAGGATGCAGTAGTACCCCTCAAAATGGCCTTCCTGGAAGGCGAGTGGGATATAATATGGGTAAAGGCGCATGGAGCATTTTCCCAATGATCCAAAAAAGTTTAGAGATGGGATACCTCCAAAACCACCTTATTTGATTACACTTGTGTCTACATAAACATATTGGAGATAATCATTTCCTTGTTATAAGCATATAAATGAATATCACTATGGAATTAGTAGAAACATATCCATTGAAAGTATGCCAACATTTAACATAAATAAAAGGAATCATCAACCAATCTCCCAAGAGGATATTCTGCAAGATAAATGAATCATAAATCTAAGACCAAGCATTTTTTACTTTCACATAGAACCAAAACAAATTCATAAGGGTCCCTAAATGGTCATAAAATGGACATTTGGGATCAACAATACCTAATTGAACAAGGATACAACCAAGAGCGAGATCACGGTAAAGAAGACACCAATAAAAATGTGCAAGCTTAGGTTTGAAAATAATAACATTTCATACTATTTGAAACCATCTACAGAAAATGGTGGTTGAAGAATTCGACCACCATTTTAACCAGCATTACCTACATATTGATCTATGAGCTTTCATACTCTATAGATGTGTGCCAAAGTAGACCCAGATGTAAAATGGTAGTATTGAGAAAGACTTTTTTTTAAAAAAATTCTTTAGTTGATTAAATTGTCAATTAATGCGAAAGAGAATGGGAAATTGATAAAAAAAATTATAATGTCTCCATTCACAATGAAAAATAGTCATCGAAGTAAAATTATGGTTACATGGAGAACATTAATCTATTAAGCCTTTTTAAAACTTTTTCAGATCCATGGTGGAGGTTTTTCCACATGTGCCATATAGAAGCCATGGGGTATCAATAACAATCAGGGTCATAAAAGCAAAACTTATATCGCATATACAACCATGCATCTCACTTTCCACTTATCCATCGTTAAAGGAAGTGGCCAAGTTTGTACTTGAGTGTTCAGTCATATTAAAGTTCCCACACATAACCCAATGTGAATTTGACAACTTATCAACAATCCACCACCAAAGAGTCACCCTTTCCATCACATCATTAGATGTATAAAATTAATGAAACTAAAAGAGTAATTTTCAATGTTAAATAACACCCACATAATAATGTTTGAAGGGTCTTAACCATAATCCACATAATGTGTTACCTTTTTAGGTAAATAGGTTTTATCAATCTGCCATGTTAAGGGATGTGATTGTTATTCATGTCAATACTATCAAGGTGAATTATGTTACTAACATTTGCAAGTAAAAATCCCATTGAACTTTAACTTCTTGTAGACAAAGAATATCCATTTTTCGAAATTGAAGCCAAAAATCTTGCACAATATACTTATGTTTGAGTTTATGAAACCCTACACATTCCATGAGAAGCAATTCATAGATTACAAGTTAAGAGACAATATCCTCATAACATGTTATTATATTATATATTTATTTTTTACTAATGGAAACAAACTTAAATGTTAAATGCTTTCACAGTCCATTAAATCAATCAAAAATATTTTTTGGATAAATATGTTTCCTTTTTTTTTTTTTTGATAGTTCGAATCATTCCTTATAATTTTTCTTCAAAATAAAAAATGAAAACATAATTATCTCAAAAATAATTTTACTTAAAAACAAATTTATTAATTAAAAAATATATATTTATATTTGAAAAATAACTAATTGATATACATAACCCATAAATTATTGAAACAAATCCAAAGCATCCCACATAACATAACTTGTTGGATGGGAAAATCCAACAAGCGAAAAAAACCATCCCTCAGAAACCAACATACATGTAGGAAAAGCTAGAAATCAAAAACAGAAAATCTTAAATGTGAAAAATAGAAAATCTTAGAAGCCTAAAGCACTACAAAGTAACAAATTAAGGCAACAAATTATTAAAATCCAACATCATGGATGAAAGAAAAAAGTCATCGCTGAGAAGCTGTTAACCATACGAATCCAAGTCGCATACAAATGTGAAAAAAAACCATAAAAAGCACTGACCACTGCCTAAAACTTACCATCATGGAGACAAAAGTTAGGGACACCACCCCTATCAAACAAGTCAATGAAATTAACACAAAGATTTTAGGAGGATAAAGGGCACTAAGATTTTATTAGAAGGATAAAGGGCACAAATTGCCTCCATGGTGACACATAAAATATATTTTAGGAGTTTAATAGATCGGGTAAGCAATTACTTCCCAAAAAAAAACCAAGATTCCCATTGTTAGATAAATAGTTTTATCTCTTGTTCTTTTCATTATGCATTTTATTAAATTTAAGGGATATAATTCATTTATTTATATTTTGTAAGTTTATGATTGTGTTATAGAGAATGTTATGATAAGATTTTAATAATTTTTCATTGTATTTTTCAAATATTTATTATATTATAAATGGTTTGTGATTTAATTGATGAAGTTGTGTGGTTCACAAAAAATCCACTAAAAATTATTTTTTATTATTAGAATAATTTAATACAATAAAAAAGATGAAGCTAGAATCATGTTTCAGGGAATTTTGATGGAATAGATATCTCCCTCATCATCTAACGTAAATATATAATCTAAAGACATTTTTGAGTCCAATCACATGTTGTTTAATCCATTATAATAGAAATTAATTCTTCTATAGGACTTGTTGTGTTGTCAATACCCATTTGTGATAGTAAATTTTATTACTGATTGAATTAGATGATCTTCCAAATTTATATTCAAGTAACATAAGGATGAACACAAAATATATTATAAATTTTAATTCATTGAATTATCTTTGTTGTGCAACTGAATAGATGAAACTTTATTCAGTTCCACCTTTAGTCACTTGGTTCAAAGGATAAAAATTTAACATAAATCTCTTGTGTAATTTTCTAATTTTGAGAAGATTTGAATCAGAAGAAAATTTATTTGGTGTTTCGCATTCCTATATGACTTGAATCTTGGTCAATTTCACACATGTTATCCTTATGTGTGTAACATATCCCAAATATTTTACCTCTTGCATGAAAAATGAAAATTTAATCATGTTATCATAAAAATATGTTTCTTCAAAATGTGAAACACTAGTTTAGCATGGTGTAAATGTTCAACCCATGTTTTATAAAGATTAGGATGTCATCAAGGCAGATTAAAAAAATGACATAGGTAAAGGGCCTGAGGATGCTGTTCAACATCTCAATGAATGGATTTGCTACATGAGTTAACCTAAAAGGCATAACCAACTAGTCAATCAATCCTTCCTTTATTTTTAAGAATATATTCCAAATGTCTAGAGGTTCAACATGAATATGATGATACCCAAACTTGATATCAATTTTGGAAAATACTTCTACACCATAGATATGGAAGAAAAATGCCTTAATCTTTAAATGAGAATAATAGTTCTTCACTTTAATCCTATTAATATTTTTCTAATTGATTCACAATGTCATGTTCCATCCTTCCTTAGCACAAGCACAATTAGGCTTTTACAAGGTAATGATTTGGGAATGATGTGTCCATTATCCATGATTTCATGGATCTACCACTTGATCTATTCTTTATTTAGAAAAGATATATTCTATAGAGAAGTTTGAGATAGAGGTAGTTAAGAGATCAAATCAATAGTATTGTTTAGTGTACAGTATGTCGGAACTTATTTAGGTGACTGAAAGTTATCCTTGTATTCATCTAGTTTATGGTTCAATTATTTCATATTTGTTATTGTTGGATGAATCACATTATGATATGGTGACATAATAATGTTATTACATTTAATTCTTACTATCAAGAGTATACTTCTTAATAGAACTAACAATATTATTTCACTCCCTGACACTAATGACTAAAAGCTTATGACCTAACTATAATATATGGTATTTCAGATCATGAAAATATATCACAACATTTCAAGGATTTACTTCATAAACTACATTTCATTGGTAAATATATGTTTGACCACATGTAAAACATCACAAACCTCTAATGGTGGGATGTCACAAAGGATTGCATCTTTAAAAAGTTTGATTTTGTACACCAAGTGACACTACTAGGTGATCCATTTCTCAAGGCCTACACTAGACGATACACTAGTGTATGGTTATGGATGATGTATCAACTTCAAGTTTAATTTTTGAAAATATGATTTATGATAAATCAAATTATTTTGAATTCCATTGGAAATGATGTAGTGTATTGGCTCAACATTGAAAATTTATTAATGAAACAATATTTTTAATTCATATAATTTCTTGTTAGGGGAAGTAAAGATATTTTTAATACCAACCATATCATTGGGTTCATAATCTATTATCTACTTACCTTTTTATAGTGCTAAATAAGTTGTACCCACTTCTTGAGATGTGCAAGTAGAGAGATCACAGTATGACACTCTTCATTGGATTGAATATTGAATTTATGAATTAGGCACCACTTTACAATCTTGGACTACTTGCTCTAATCATTTGAAAATTAGTCTCCACTCTTTGGTATGATGACTCAATCAATAGACATACAAGTAGAAGGCCTTTAATGTAATTATTTGGATCATAAAATGTCCTCATATGGAATGCAATTGATTGGTTTTAGAAAATCACATAGCTTGGTGATCCTCATATTTACTACCCATTTTTGGTGCTATGGTGGTTTTAATTTCTTATTTTTTTTGGTTAAATATTCAATTTTAAATTAAATCACTTTCTAATAGGCCCATATTTTTTCATAGGTGCTAAATATTTATGTTTTAAATTTGCATCCACATCATTTTGATCACTATGCCTTATATTTTATACTAGCACTCAACTCTCCACTTATATCTCCTCTCATTGTTAAACCTCAATAAAATAACACCATCAAGGTATTAGATTGAGTGATTAGGGATGAGGAGGGATGAGGAGTAATTGGGTAGAGATAATGAGGGAGTCGATAGGGATGATGAGGGATCATTAGGGTCAATGAGGGAGTGATTAGGGAGGATGAGGGAGTGATTAGGTATGATGATGGATAATGAGGATTAATTAGGGAGTGATTAGTGGTGATGGGGGATGAAGAAGCAGTGATTAAAGTTGATGAGGAATGATGAAGTAATTATTATGGATGATGAGGGTTAATGAGGGAGTGATTAGCGACAATGAGGGAGAGATTATAAATGATGAGGAATGGTGAGGGTCAATAAAGGAGTAATTAGGGATTATGAGGGATGAGGAAGGAGTGATTAGGGATGATGAATTAGTGATCATGGATGATGAGGGAGTGATTAAGGATGATGAGGGATGGTGAGATCCAATGAAGGAGTGATTAGGGATGATGAGGGATGGTGAGGGTTAATGAGGGAGTGATTAGGGATGATGAAGGATGAGGAGTGAGTGATTAGGGATGATGAGGGATAGTTAGGGTCAATGAAAGAGTAATCAAGGATGATGAGGGAGTGATTATAGATGAATCAAGATAATGAGGGTCAATAAGGGAATGATTAAGGACAATGAGGAATAATGAGAGAGTGATTAGGGGTGATTATGGATGAGCAAAAAGTGATCAAAGATGAGGAAGGGATGATGAACAAGTGAAATTAACATAAAGTGGTCATTTGATGTGAGTAAGTCATAAATGTGGCCTATGCCACCCCAAACACACCAATTTGCATCAAGATCAAAGTGAGTGGTTTGAAAACTTCAATTTTGGCAACCTAAGACTCCTAGAAATGTCAGGAATCAATTCAAAAGGCAAATAAACCTAAAAAATGACTATATGTTTACCAAAAATGGACATAAATTATAAATTTTATGCCTTGAAATCCCTAGATTTAATACTTAGACCCTAAAAATGCTTAAGTACTGATGAGATTAGACTTTAAAAAACTATTTTCCA